>JALIZH010001885.1:0-30772 GCA_030522465.1 Rhipicephalus appendiculatus | reverse complement strand
GGGGTGTATTGATGTCAGGATACGGTGTGTGTAGGGCGTGACCATTCCTTTCGCTATGTTCCGACAGGCAGTTTGTGAATCAGTAACCACGGTGATTGGTTCGTCCGGTTCTGGTATTTGTGAAGCGTGTATGATAGCAAGGGTGATAGCAGCCTCTTCTGCCGTGCCGCTGTCCACGGTGTTCAGCGTAGCCGATACCGTTACAGAATCGGTATGGTCCACTACTACCAGACATATGGCTCGTTTCTGTGGATATCGGGCCACGTCAGTGTAAAAGACTGGTGCATTAGATATGCCGTCGCCTACGACTCCCATTAGAGCTTGAACTCTTGCCCGTCTCCGGCCTTTATGTCGATCAGGGTGCATGTTGCGGGGTATGGGGGCTACTTTAATTTTCCTCCGAATGTCAAGTGAAAGATGTTTCGGTTCTTGTTGCGGTTTGTTTGGCACGCTGTATCCCAACCGAGAGAGAATGAGACAACCCTGTCTTGTCCGCTGGAGGTGTTCAATTTGGCTGTTACGATGTCCTTCAATTAGTTCACGTATAGTCTTATGAACTCCAAGTCGTAGAAGAAGCTGCGTTGACGCGTAATGGGACAGTCCCAGAGCAGCCTTTAGTGCCGTGCGGAGAAGAGTGTCCATCCGGTTTGTCTCGGTTTGAGTAAGGTTGAGGTAGGGGGAGGTGGTAGGTCAATCTGCTTATGACGAGGGCTTGCCCCAATCGGAGAGTATCTTTTAAGGCGAAAGCCTTTAATGTCTCATGCTCACGTCCGTCCGGTGTCCGTCCGGCGTCCGGTGTCCGTCCGTCCGGTGTCTGTCCGTCCGTCTGTCCGTCTGTCCGTCCGTCCATCCGTCTGTCTGTCTGTCTGTCTGTCTGTCTGTCTGTCTGTCTGTCTGTCTGTCTGTCTGTCTGTCTGTCTGTCCGTCCGTCCGTCCGTCTGTCCATCCGTCCATCCTCCCGTTCGTCCGTCCATCCGTCTGTCCGTCCGTCCCGTCCATCCGAGCTCTGGCACGTAGCCAGGTGGCCGCCGGGATGCGCAAACGGACGCCGGGATGCGCAAACGGACGCCGGTCGCGTCGCACTCTACAGCGCTCACGCTTTGCTTGCGTAGCGTCGCTGTGCCCAGCGTTTGCAATCATTCTGACCGACGCCGTCTCAATGGACACATGCGTTTACGGAATACACTTTCGAATTTACAAAGGGTCCGTCAATTTAAGCGCTGAAACGCGGATGACGTTTCCACGACGCGCAAAGCGCGAGAAAATACGAACGCATGCCAACGGAGGAACATTAGTCTCGCGTCTCGCTGCGATTCGCGCTAAAAAATTAAAAAAAGAAAACACGCACATATTCGGTTTGTGTGTTATCCCACTGAGAGTGTAAAAGATAAGACATGCCATAGTCAGTGGAATGGCCACACGCTTTCGCCGAACACACTTTGGAATGTACAAAGTGTCCTTCAATTTTTTCGAGAAGTCCATGTCGGTGGTTGGTAATACGCTTAATCATATGAGTCACTTGGGCGATTTGTTTACGCAGTAGTTGGAGGGTATATGTCGCCTTGCGCGTTGTGTTGTATATTGCCACGCGCGTTTCTTTTACTGTATTCGGTTTCCGCCCACAAAGACTATCAGCCGTACTCGGCGCAGACCGCGCCTTATTGTTCCAGAAGCTTCTCGGTTGTAGTAGATCGTTTTGTTAAGATTGCACGTGAGACGGTAACACTCAAGATTATTCCAGAGCTTGCACGACGACTAGTGATAAGGCTAGAATGTTCGACGCGTGATTTATAAAAGCCGGCGCGTTCCAACCAAGTTCAGTTGATCGACGGCCGACGCTCTGTTCGCCGCTATCAGTGCCAGTGTGTATTGCTGTAATCTGACTTTCCGTTTACCGGCCACAACCCAGGTATCACAAAAGCGATTTTAAACTGCTACGAAGAGGATTGGCCAATCCAAAATGGACGTCTTCTAACGGATGCTTAAAATCCGTTCATCCGACTGTAGCCGTCTTCTATCTCCGCTAATGTCCGGCCTGCAGAAGGATTGTAGATGTTCTAGAATCCTTCTTTTAAGAGGTCACAAAAATCTGTTCTTCTAAGGAGATACTCGACGACCACCACTGGCCTTGAAAAGTAGGGACAGAAACCTTCTACAATCCGGATTGTAATGTCCGTTTTCATTTAATGCTTCTTCTCACTCACACTGTTTCCTTTTTTCCATGCTCCTAGTTTTGTATTTCCCCTCTCTCGAATATGCGCTCTCTTTCTGGTACTTATTCGGGGGAGGAGAACGAATGGCTGCCGGCAGGTTATTCGCACTTAAATGATGCGGGAGGCACAAGTACAGCGACAATATTTTTTTATATCACAAGTGAAATTACAAGAACGGCCATCAGAAACACGCAAGTCTAGTAGGACCACTGTTCACAGCAGGAAAAGCAGAGCAGAGCTGCCTCGATTTATACATACTGCAATAAGCTCGTATGTATAGACTACTGTACAAAAGTGATACGACTCGAGTAGCAAGGGAGAATGAACTTAACAGGCTAGGGAGGTTTATCGCAAATTTCGTGCGCATTTGTTTGTTTGTTTCACACACTAGATGTACAAAAGCGACAATCAACAAAAAATCAGTTGCACAAACGCTGCCCCCATAATCTATTCCAATTTGATAGAACATAATCACAGATCTGAGTAATGAAGCAAAATACAGAGCAAAGGCAGCAATTTCGATGTAGGCATCAGTTCCCCGCGAACAAGCACGTCCTAACATTTATCAGAACAAATGTTGCACAGCTTAAAATCAGGTACATAGAAGCGAGCACAGGTATGGTCACCACCTCGCTAGCGCCCCTTGTGAATGACATCGCGTGAATACCTCCTAATGAATGACAAATAGCATCTACGATATATTTCAAGGCGCGCCGACGACTGGCCGAAACGGCTCACCAGGGCGCCCCGCGGTGCGATTTGTTGACGTTGCCAACGCACAGACACACAATTTCACAACTGCTTCACAAAACTTATCAGGTCACAGAATTGATAACGTTGTGTAACCTTTTGTTTGCGTAAAAGTCCGCAAGGAAAAGAGAAAAAGCAGAATGTTTTGGCATCTATCTTTATTCATGTGATAAACAGCCAATAGCCCCATCAAGAGAGAAGTCATAACTTAGTTGGTGCAGCGCTTGTTCCTGAACATCTAGGGTAACTATACAACCTGCGAAAAATAGGAGAAAAGGAAATTTTCTTATATGCATTATTACCTTACAGACGATAGCGTAAAAAGGCGAAAACTCGATAACATTGTACGGTGAAAGAGAGCGAGCATGTTATAATTAACCTGGCATGAGCGACGTGCTGGAGTACTTTTCAATTCTGCTGTGAGGTGCCGGGTTTAAAAAGAAAGGAGGAAACCAATAAAGAAGGGGAAATATAAGCCACAAGTTCCAACACGCGCGTCGAGACCGTCAAGGCAAAGGGTCATCACAACACTGACAAAAAATACCGAACTCCTCGCCTTGAAACACGCCTTTGGCTATCATGCCCTAAGAAATTCGCAACTAATAGAAAAGCGCATCCAGGCCTTCGTCATATGCATATTTGTGCGAGAAACGACGAACTAGTACATGGTCGTTACAAAGGTACTCGCATAGGCGTGCGCACGAGGGAGGCAGAGGGGGCGGCCGCCCCCCTAGTCCCCTAAGAACCTAAGAGGGGGGGGCGCAAAGTCGGCCCCATATATTGGCTTAATAGTGAAGGGGGGCGCTGCGACGAACCTTCGCCCCCCCCTGAACGGTAACTCTGCGCACGCCTATGGGTACTCGTCTCCACAAATTTGTTACAGTGACACGAGAAGGCACGTGACACATATGTGAAACTTCAAATTTCTTACGTGGCACACGCAGCCAAAGCTAATTTATATCTTGAAACTAGCTCCATCAAGCGGCCAATAAAGATTATATACAGTCAGTTTACTGAAGTCAGGTTAAGTAATAAAAACAGTTTCGTTCATGTGCTTTCAAACATGAACGAAAACTATCACCTAAATTTATGTTAGAACAGCTAAATAATTTATTCTACATGAATCAAGCAGTTACGTACTACTGAAACATGTCGCACAAGCCATTCGTGATACAACGCAACACATTTAGTTTTGAGTATTATTTTATTATTGTTGGTGACTTACCTCCAATATGACAGTAGCCGGTATACCGAATACGCAAATCCAAAGAAAAGTAATCGCACATCAAGGTGTCGTGCCCATCTCTCCAGTATAGAAGAACGGAAGTTCTGAGAGCGCTCCACTCGAAAGACGAAGCGTGCATCTCTCCGTTCGGAATCTAACGGCACTAGGCCTAACCGTCAGTCCGCGTAACAGTCACTCCACAGAAACATACTTGCATTCGATCGGGCCCATAAGTTGTACATGCAGTGAAGTACAGCTTCTTCACAGATGCGTCCATAGTCTTAAGAATCACGAAACAAGCACAAAATAACACAAAACAGGACGTGACTCACGCGCGCGACCGCACATGCTAAATCGACGAGCTTAACTGACATTGCAGAAGCCGAAGCAGTTGCGCGGATGGATACAAGCTCAACGCTAAAGAGCTCGGGAGGACTCAAGCTGTACGTTTATCGCTGCCAGTAAATTACGTAAAGTTTCTGAAGCCCTCATCATTGCTGACATCACCACACGCCTTTATAATTTCGCGCGTTACTTTCTTTATCGCAATGAGAGAAGGCGTGCGCAGGCTCGAGTTCAAATTTCTATTCACGGTGGTCCATGCATGTCCGTGCATGCATTGACCAAATGACGCGTGATCTGCTGCTTGGCGAAAAAACGGCTTTAAAAATCCGCCTTCTAGCGGTATTTCAAGTTCCAGTTACATTCTTACTGAAGTCGACTTCTTATATCCGAATTGCTGAAGGCTAAGAAGATATATTCGTAAACAACACAAATTATAAAGAAGACGACGCTTGTAAGCGCCTTTAATAGTCCGTCTGATAGCACGGTTTTTTGTGTTGATTATATCCGTCCTGAAGGTGACCTCTTCCATCCGGCGTGTAGACGGTTTAGACCAAAAATCCCTTAATAAGACGGATTATATCTCTTTTGTGCTACCTGGGAAGTTCGGCCCAAATAAACAGTTTCATTTTGGAACTACCGACTGCTGCCTTCGTCGACGTCACGACCACGTGACATCTGGTGGAGGTGCTGCTTCTTTCATGTACCGGACGCCCCCGTCAAGTCGTGAACCCAGCCCCAGTCGTGAAGGAGACGTCGACGACAACCCCGAGCAGCGAACAAGCCGCAGGCAACTAGGTCTACCGCCAGAGTACGGACTTCTACCTGAAAAGACCCGGCAGACCAAGACCCTGACCTCGACTGCAGCGACGATGACAGCCCCTGTGCCGTCTGCGCCCATCCTGCTGCGGCAACCCAAGGAACCACCGACCTTCCGCGGTTCAGCACTTGAAGACCCGGAAAGCTGGCTCGAGGCATACGACCGAGTCGCCGCTTTCAATGCCTGGACCAGCGAAGACAAGCTTAGACATGTGTACTTCGCCTTGCAAGACGCCGCTCGTACCTGGTTCGAGAACCAAGAGCGAACCCTGACAACGTGGGACATATTTCGCACCAGGTTCCTTGCTACTTTCACGAGCGTCATCCGCAAGGAGAGGGCCGAAGCGCTGCTTGAAACCCGCTCGCAGCTCCCAAACAAAAACGTGGTGCCCTTCACAGAAGAGATGACCAGACTCTTCCGCCACGCCGACCCCGAAATGCCGGAAGACAAGAAAGTTCGCTTCCTCATGCGAGGAGTAAAGCAGGAGCTGTTCGCGGGTCTGATGCGGAACCCACCGAGCACTGTCCAGGAATTCATCTCCGAAGCGACGACGATTGAAAAGACGCTGGAGATGCGCACCCGGCAATTTAATCGCCGCTCGACGCCAGGCTACGCCGACATTCAATCCCTCTGCTCAGACGACCTGCGCGAGACCATAAGGGCCGTAGTGAGCGAGGAGCTTCGCCGCATGTTCCCGTCATCCCAGCCGCAAGTTTCCTCGATCGCAGATATTGTTCGAGAGGAAATCCGGCAGTCGTTGGGTGCCCCTGAACCGCAACAGCCTCAGCCGCAAGCCATGAGCTACGCGGCTGCAGCCCGACGCTACGCTCCCGCTCCACGCCCACGTCAAGACACCGCGCCGCCGTAGTGCCGCCGCCAGACGCCGGCCCCACCACCACCGGCGCCATACCGCCCACCTGCCAGCCAGCGCTACCCTCCGAGGAAGACCGACGTTTGGCGCGCCCCTGACCACCGCCCGCTATGCTACGACTGCGGTGAAGCCGGGCACACGTACCACCGCTGCCAGTACCGGGAGATGGGACTGCGTGGTTTCGCCGTAAACGCGCCGCGTCCGCAGCCCGGCGAACGACCTCGTGACATCGCCGACTACCTCACAGGAGCGCAGTGGACACCCCGACGACCTTCCCGTTCGCCGTCGCCAGGCCGCTACACCTCACCTCATCGCAGGCAGTACACCAGTCCGGCCCGGGGCCGATGTCCGAGCCCTTACCCGGAAATCTAAGGGCAGCAACCGATGGAGGTGCGGTTGCTGTACGTCGAACTACCGAAGATCCTCCGCCGACGCCGACGACGACGACGCGACAAAACCTGCTGAAGACGACGCGAAGCAGACAGAGCCCTGCCGACGAAACCTCGCGGACCGAGCTAGACCTGACGAAGCAACATGATGGAAGCAGCGCAACAAATCGAGGCAGCCGTGATCCGACGCCGCGAGCTAACCGCAACGCAAGGCGACGGACTAGCGACCTCGACGTTCTCATCGACGGTCACAACGTCACCGCTCTCGTCGACACTGGTGCCGACTATTCCGTCGTCAGTTGGCCATTCGCCGCCAAGCTGAAGAAAGTAAAGACCGCTTGGAGTGGACCCGAAATCCGGACAGCTGGAGGCCACCTGATAACGCCAATTGGAGTCTGCACGGCGAGAGTCACCATCAATAACCGGACTTATCCTGCGAGCTTTGTTATCCTACAACACTGCTCAAGGGATGTGATACTTGGAATGGACTTCCTAAGTGACCACGGTGCCGTCATCGACCTAAGGTCTGAGTCGATAACACTAACTTCAGAAAAAGCGCTGCCTACCCAGACGACGCCGGGGAACCATGCATTGAACGTGATAGACGAGCACGTCACCGTTCCGCCTCTCTCCAGCGTCATCATTTCCCGTCGGCACCGAAAAACCCACAGACTTCGAAGGCGTCATTGAGGGCGATCAGCACCTGCTTGTAAACCGTCACATTTGCGTCGCAAGAGGCATCGCCGAGTTGCGTGAAGGGAAAGCAACAGTCATGCTCACGAACTTCAGCAACGAATACAAGCATGTGAGCAAAGGCACGACGGTCGCCTACATCGAAGAAATTGTGGAAGCCAGCGACGCCCTCGCCCTCGCCGAGTTTACCGAACATGCTACGATGAACCAAGCTCGCCAACTAACTTTCGACGTCAATCCGAGCCTTCCGACGCATGAACAAGAACAGCTCAAAAATCTGCTTCTGCAATTCAAGGACTGCTTCTCATCGTCGTCAAGAATTCGACAAACCCCAGTCGCCAAACATCGTATCATAACTGAAGAAAGTGCCCGACCAGTCCGTCAGAACCCGTATCGAATTTCGACGCGAGAACGCGAAGCCGTAAAGAAGCAAGTCGACGAAATGCTACGCGACGACATAATCCAGCCGTCCAAGAGTCCCTGGGCGTCTCCCGTGGTGTTGGTGAAGAAGAAGGACGGGACGCTACGTTTCTGCGTCGACTATCGTCGCCTGAATAAGATCACGAAGAAGGACGTGTACCCCCTCCCACGGATAGACGACGCCCTGGATCGACTCCACAACGCGAAGTACTTTTCGTCGATGGACCTGAAGACGGGCTACTGGCAAATCGAAGTCGACGAGAGAGACCGAGAAAAGACTGCCTTTATAACACCAGACGGCCTGTTCGAGTTTAAGGTCATGCCTTTTGGTCTTTGCTCGGCCCCCGCGACCTTCCAACGCGTTATGGATACTGTACTGGCTGGCTTGAAGTGGCAGACTTGCCTTGTGTACTTGGACGACGTTGTTGTGTTTTCCTCGAACTTCGCCGAACACCTGCGGCGCCTTGGGCTGTACTTCAAGCAATCAAGACCTCCGGACTCACCCTCAAGCCAGAGAAGTGCCGCTTCGCGTACGAAGAACTTTTTGTTCTTGGGCCACGTGATAAGCAAATCCGGAGTACGCCCCGACCCGCAAAAGACAACCGCCGTCGCTGCTTTCCCGCCACCCACTGACAAGAAGGCCGTGCGTCGATTTCTCGGCTTGTGTGCCTATTACAGGCGGTTCGTTAAAAACTTCGCCCGCATCGCCGAGCCTCTCACTAACCTCACCAGGACCGACGTCGAGTTCAAGTGGGAAACGCCGCAGGAGGAAGCATTTCAAGAACTAAAACGACGACTGCAAACGCCTCCGTTACTTGCGCATTTCGACGAACACGCCGAAACAGAAGTGCACACCTACGCGAGCAGCGTAGGACTCCGGCGCCGTCCTTGTGCAGAGGGACGGACGGACTGGAAAGGGTTATCAGTTATGCTAGCCGGTCGCTATCAAAGGCAGAGGCCAACTACTCCACAACAGAAAAGGAGTGCCTTGCCATCATCTGGGCTACATCAAAGTTTCGCCCCTACCTTTACGGCAGGCCCTTCAAAGTTGTGAGCGACCACCACGCCTTGTGTTGGCTAGCTAGCTTGAAGGACCCTTCTGGTCGCCTCGCACGGTGGAGCCTGAGACTTCAAGAATTCGACATTACCGTCGTTTACAAGTCCGGAAGAAAACACTCTGACGCCAACTGCCTGTCTCGTGCCCCCCCCCGTCAACCCACCGCCGCTGGACGACCAGAATGATGACGGCTTCCATTCCAGCAGATCGGGATGGACCTCCTGGGGCCGTTCCCAACGTCGACTTGCGGAAACAAATGGATCGTCGTAGCCACCGACTACCTCACCCGCTACGCCGAAACAAAAGCCCTGCCCAAAGGCAGTGCCGCCGAGGTAGCCAAGTTCTTCGTTGAGAACATCGTCCTTCGACACGGCGCCCCAGAGGTTCTCATCACCGACAGAGGCACGGCGTTTACGGCTGACCTAACCCAGGCGATCTTGGGATACAGCCACACAAGTCACCGCCGGACCACCGCGTACCACCCACAGACCAACGGCCTGACCGAGCGTCTAAATAAGACCATCGCTGACATGCTGGCCATGTACGTCGACGTCGAACACAAGACGTGGGACGCCATCTTTCCGTACGTGACCTTCGCATACAACACGGCCGTGCAAGAAACGACGCAGATGACGCCATACAAGTTGGTCTACGGACGGAGCCCGGCAACGACGCTCAACGCCATGTTACCAAACGTGACCGACGAGGAAAACATCGACGTGACCGCCTACCTGCAGCGCGCCGAAGAAGCACGACAGCTCGCCCGCCAGCGGATCAAGAATCAGCAGACGACTGACAGCCGCCGCTACAATCTTCGACGACGCTTCGTGGAATACCAGCCCGGCGACCGCGTTTGGGTGTGGACGCCCATACGACGACGTGGACTTAGTGAAAAACTTCTGCGACGCTATTTCGGACCGTATAGGGTGCTTCGACGTCTCGGCACACTCGACTACGAGGTTGTCCCCGACGGCATTTCGAACTTTCAACGGCACCGTGCGCGACCTGAAGTCGTCCATGTCGTGCGCCTCAAGCCGTTTTACGCGCGGTAGTGAACCTGAGGACTGTACTTTTTTTTCATTAGACTTTCTTGCTTGTGTGTATTGTTTATTCAACTTTCTTGACTTATTGACGTTATTTATTGTTGCATGTATTTTTCCCATGTGTTCTATCCTAAGCATCGGGACGATGCTTTTTCAGAAGGGGGCATTGCCACGCGCGTTTCTTTTACTGTATTCGGTTTCCGCCCACAAAGACTATCAGCCGTACTCGGCGCAGACCGCGCCTTATTGTTCCAGAAGCTTCTCGGTTGTAGTAGATCGTTTTGTTAAGATTGCACGTGAGACGGTAACACTCAAGATTATTCCAGAGCTTGCACGACGACTAGTGATAAGGCTAGAATGTTCGACGCGTGATTTATAAAAGCCGGCGCGTTCCAACCAAGTTCAGTTGATCGACGGCCGACGCTCTGTTCGCCGCTATCAGTGCCAGTGTGTATTGCTGTAATCTGACTTTCCGTTTACCGGCCACAAGTTCGGCCCAAATAAACAGTTTCATTCTGGACCTACCGACTGCTGCCTTCGTCGACGTCACGACCACGTGACAATATGAAGGCCTAATATGCGGAGTCTATCTACCCTTGGAATAAGGTTTCCATTCAGATGAACGGTAACGTCTGGTGGCACGTTGGTCCTTTTTCGGCGTTTAAACACCAGCAGGAGTTACTTCTCGGCTGCGCAAGTGACTCCTCCGGCTAAGGCATACCCCTGGACCACATTTACAGCGTCCTGTAGTGCGTCTTGAATGGCACCGTCTGACCCTTTGCTTACCCAGATTGTGACGTCATCGGCGTAGAGCGCATGCTGCACGTTCGGAATTTTGTCTAGGAGTGGGGGTAGCTTTGCCATGGCCACGTTGAACAGGGTAGGTGATAAAACTGAACTTTGCGAAGTACCTCTGCCAGAAAGCCTTATGGTGTCTGACCGAAGTTCCCCCAAGGCCAATGGTTGCCGTGCGGTCAGATAAAAACGCTCGTAGGTAATCGTAGGTACGTTTACCACATTGGGAGGAGGCAAGGTTGTTTAAAATGAGGTCATGTGAGACATTATCAAATCGAATGAAAGTGTATGGTTTTGGGAAAAAGAGACACCCAGTAGTTTTATACCATCACTGACTTGGAATACCTGACTTTTAAAAACATAAAATGCTTACAATCTCAATGATAAAAGCTACCACTGTAGCAATAATCCATGAGCATAGCTATTCTCAGCCATGAACATCGCTGCCATCTAGTAAATCCTCGCCGCTTCTCTCACTTTTTGTTTAACGCTCTTTAATGCCATTCCGCTTACACTGTCAGCCGTATATATATACTGGTGAGCCTCCTAGTTCTTTTTCTCCACTGCGTGCCAACGCTCTTCATATATACAAATAACGGAACACCTTCTCTGCCAATCTACTCTCTTTCATATACCTTAGCCTCTCTTCGAATCTTATTTTGCTCTGAGCTTCCCTCGCCTCAAAACTTATTCACCCCATATCGCCCTTTGCAGCCTCATTCGTCGTCTTCCCGTGAGAGCCCAATGCAAGGCGTCCCACACTCCTTTGATTTACATCCATTCCTGATTGCATCTCTGACCTCATGCATACCACTGAGAACCCAAGAGTAAGTCCCACAATCATTACACCTTTCCACAAAACTCGAAGCACCTCTTACCTAATGTATCCCCACAACGCTCTGTGCTTCATTATTGCAGCATTCTTCTCTTCCTTTGCTGCCGAGGCTTTTCCCTGTACCTCCACGTCTCTACCACCCTCATTTACCCATACTCTGAGGTACTTGTATTCGCTTATCCTCGGTATTTCTTGGCCCTGTATTGACACCGGCTAAGCATTGGCATAACTGAATACCATCAATCTACATTTTGTTAGACTAAATTAGAGTCCAAGAGCTTCGCCTACCCTTCCGCGTATATCCGCCAGCCGCTGTATATCATCTCGACTGTCCGCAAATAAGACAATATCGTACGTATAAAATAAACCTGGAAGCTTCTGCTCAGTCATCACGCCGGCTTGTTTTTGTGCCAGATTAAAACCAATGCTGCTATATTCTAGCGCTTTTTCCAACCTCACCATGCACTGCATGAATAACAGCGGGGACAAATGACCAATGTTCGAGTGACATCGCACTGTGCTATTTTTTAGAACATACCAGTTGTGTGCTCGGTTTTATGGCTAATAAAGGTAGCCCACGAAATCTTAAAAAATGACTCGTGACTAGGCTATAGCGTGCCTCAGGAAGTAACGTCCTTAAACAGGATCGCTGTGAGGGAGCAAGTGAAGACATACGCTCCCGCGTTTGGCGGCGGTGAGCTAGTGACGTGTTTTAAAGCGAAAGCCGTTAATGGCTCATACTCGCGGTGTCAGATCGTCCGTCCGTCCGTGGCCTGGAACTGTGCCAGCTGCGGCCTCTCCCCCTCGCACTCTCTTAGCAATCACATGATGGCACAGGCGCGCATAGAAACAGTTGCGCAGCCATATCTGTGGCCTGTCCCCTTACACTCACTCATATATCACGTGATGGCACATTGGCGGTATCCGACTATCCGTCCGTGCGCGCCCCCTCAACACTGGGAAGACTTGCGGAAGCTTGTTGTTGCTACGAAGGCCACATGCTTTCGCCGAACACACTTATCGAATATACAGTGTCCTTGATTTTTTTTTCATATTTCGTGAGCTTTCTTCATCTGCAGGAAAAAGTGAGCGCGTAATTATTACGCTGGTGAAAATGGCGCAGTTGGATGTCATTTGCTCATGCCTACGTATGCCTCATGGTCATTTTAATGATTAGGTGAGAATTTGTCGAATTCGAAACATAGCTAATACTAATTTACTAAACCTCATTAACGAAAAACGTTGCAGTGGCTACTATAGTCTACTCGCAACAGTATACACTAAGTGTTTTTTGCGTAACAACGTTGCTCTATTTCTTAAATCGTGGTGCGTTTTGTTTGATAATGCCACACGTTGCGCAGAGGCAGCGTGTGGCCTACCCTAGCGCTGTCCAAGTGAGCGATGCCTTGGCTGCAAAGAAGGACGTATGCCGCCACCCGCGCTGGCCCGAGTGCTGCTGCTGGAAATCATGGTCGCCGCCTCTGTGTCTCGTGTCTCGGCGCCGACCTTACCGTATGCAGTGCAGTTGAATAAATTGTTGTTGTTTGTTGTGACCTCAAGCCGCCGTCATCTTTGCTTCAACTACGGAAGCGACGCATGAAGCCCAATACCCACAGTTGGTGCCCATCGTGGTTTTGGCTCCCGCCCGTAGTAATAGCACGGAAGACGTAGGTCCGGTCGTTTGTTTTGTTCGTCCATCTTCCGTACAGCGCATTCCCGTGTGAGTTTCTTTGTTGCGCGGTATTTTTTCTCGTGGTGGCGCAAGCAGACAGAAAGCAGCTCCGGTCAAGGAAGATCTTTCCTACCGGCGGCATCCAGTATTATTCACTCCTCAACGCGGAAATTTGGGCTAGTTGGTGGGTGTGAAACTTGTGCATCTTGGCAAGCGCAGCGGAACAAAAACACAAGAGAAAGGAACACGTAGACAGAAGCTCGCACGCATGTGCAGTCGTGTGAATGGGGCTGAGAAGGCTGGCTGCACAAAAAAGCACGCCACAAATTTCATTGATTGCCATGTGGGTGTGGTGTATAGGATCCCACTCACCTGTGGAATGTGCTATGTAGGCCAAACTGGCCGATGCATAAATGAAAGGCTGAGAGAGCATCGCGCAGCTGTCAATTCATTGGCGGGGGGTGGACATTTGGCAGATCATTGCCGAAGGTGTTCCTGCACGCCTGGCTTTGAGGGCACTCGTATCTTACGCAGCTTTGCCGCTCAGCAAGCGCGCGAAATCTATGAAGCGTATTGTATAAGTTTAGAAGCTGACAAGTGCGTGAGTTCGCCGTCACTGGCGTTGCATGCAAAAGAGATAGAGTATCTGAAGCGACATTGCAGATATGAGTGTTAGTAGTGCCGTCTGCACTTTTGGGAAAGTTTTGCGCATGTCTGTACAATTTGATCGTTTTTGTGTTAGTAAAATTTCAGTTGATGCTAGCGCCCGTCCTGTCTACGTGTTCCTTTCTCTTGTGTTTTTGTTCCGCTGCGCTTGCCAAGATGCACAAGTTATTCACTCCAGGCGGCTTACCAGCTGCTGGCGCAGCAGCCTCACACATTTCAGCGGGTCTCTGAGTTTTACAACACGGTCATGGACCGCGTGAGCAATCGGGCTGTGGAGCCACGGACAGTGGGTGATCCACAGCTCGAACCTCGAGTAAAGGTATCCACATATATGGGCTGCGACGATCCGAAATCAGAGGCTGCTTTCCTAAATAAAGTAGACTCCTATGCCAGAGCTACTGGGACCTTGGTAGAGTACGCGATGGCTCGAATCTTTCCAGTGGCTTTACGGGATACCACAGGGCGATGTTGGAGGCTACAGTCGCCTGTCACCACACGGGCACATTTTGAAAAGCCCTTCAAAGAGTAATTTATGCCTTTTGGGCACGAGCTGCGAGTCCAGCGCAGGTGGTTCAGAGAACCCAGCATCCGGACGAAAGTTTTCTCGAGTACGTCCGGACGATTCAGGAATTGCATCGCCCAGCTGCACCGACAGCTTCGGAAACGGACAAAGTAGCTCGGATTATTCGACAGTCATCCCAGATAAAGGCCATTTCTTCATGGGCGCACAATCGAAACCCTTCAGCATCTTACCCGGAAGGTCCGCGGTGTTTAGACGCCCTGCTAGATGAGAGCACTTACGTGCCACTGCGAGCGCCACAATCTGCTCTTGAGCCGTAACTGGCTTGGCGCGCCCCTGTAGCCAGTCCCTCTTGCGACCCTGACAAGCCCAAGCATATTCACGGATGTCTGCGCCCGCGCCCTGGACCGGTTCGCGTATGAGCAAGGGTGGTGCGGGGCCTCATTCAATACCGTATCAGGGGTAAGCTGTTCCTGGGAGCAAGGTTTGGGTTTGGGCTAGTTGGTGATCCATTAATAATACACAGCGCAAAATGAACAACGGACGAGAAAAGGAACCACAAAGACAAGCGCTGACTTTCAACTGAGGTTTAATGAAAACAAACATGCAATATAAGTCTCCCAAAAAACATCACGTGAGTGCCACGACAATCGCATACTAACTTCACCACGTGTAACAAAGGACTCTTATCGGAACCTAACAAATGCACGATAAACACGCGCGCAGACCAAATACCAACCAAAGGAGTGCACCGGTACTAAGCATCCAAAAAGGCTAGTTCCTTCTGGGTCAACGCAACCGAAGGTTTGCTGACGCAATTGCCCTTGGCAATGAACGAGGCCTCAATAATCACCCTGGTTTGATCATTTTTTTCCCTTTTTTTTCCTAGTGATAAACAGTTTTTCAATGTTTAAGGTTCAGACTATTTTGAAGGGGATTCTGGTGTAATCTGAGAGTATATGAGCGCAATCGGTTGGATAGTTTTCCTGAAAAGGTACAACAAAGGTGGAAAAGTTTCACGGAACTGATTGTAAAGAGAACACAATTTTATGTTTAAAAACATGCGAGGTCGATCTACCCTACCATTCCCCCTTAAAATTAACTCGATATTAAGATACTAATGCGAATTCTGGCTTCCACGCAGGGGACGAGAATGGTTTTTCCTCGCTTTCTTTGAAAATCAATCCCTCCCATGCTACCGCCTTGTTTGACGAGGGGTTTAGTCATCTCCGTAGAGTAAACATCTCAACAGAAAGCTTTATAGCGTCGCTACTTTCAAATACAGTTCTGCGAGAATGAAAGCCACTATGGAATTTGATTACTGGCACATTGAATTAAAAGCAACTAATAGGTTTCACTGTAAAAAACATAAATGAAAGTTCTTTCATCAATTTCGAGACGTGCTCTATCAAAGATTTTGGCAAACAGTGTTTTTGTGCATATCAGGAAACGCAATATCTAAAAAAAATTATGAAGACTTCTTCTTCTATCTGCAAGCAATATTTTTCCTAGAAATAAACAAAAAGTATCTGTGTTCATGGATACATTCAGTAACGAAGTAAGTGTCAAATGCGCGGGGCCAGCGTTTCATTTCAACGTTACTGTAGTGTAGATTCATAATACAGTAGACAGATAGTGCCTGTGGATGATCGTAATCAACCTTTCATGAGATGCCGGATAAACCACTATCAAATACAGCATCGCAGCCATGAGGTTCAAGATAACTTATTGTAGTAGGAGTGCAGCTGTTTCATCATCCTTTCAGAGTGGATTTTGGGGGATAGTTATCCTGTCATAGCATGGTAGTCCTAAAAAAAGAAGAAATGACATCACCAGATATTGATAAGCATATTGTGTGAATATAAAGTTTTGCAAAAGGAAACATATAAACATAGCGAAAGAGTAAACCACAGTTTGTTAGACATATATGTAAACGTACGTATCACTCGGGTTAGCATCGCTACAAGGAGTGTCATGTAGCAACAAGTGCCCTGCCTGCAATATACACTAAACACTGTTTTAATCGAATGGCCTATTACCGCCAGCCTTGCTGTTGTTGCCTTTGACATGGCTCATACCCACTCCGGGGCATCGGCCAAGAGTTGATTATATGATACTGTTAGACTTTTTCAATACTGAATTTTGATTAGCAAAAGAACAACGTATGTAATCAGAAAGAGTGCAATAATTGTTTTTCACCCATTCAGATTGGACACTAAAATGTATTTTGAAATAAATAAAAGTGAAAGTTAAACTTAAATAAATAAATAAGATAACAAATACAATAAAATAAAACAAACTTTTTTCAATTAATTCGTTACTGCAAGAATAATAGATACACAAATAAGAATTTAGTCACATTCGTTTCGTTTCCTGAAGGTAATTACAAACGGCATCGAAAGAGTTCTTGTGGCTGAAGCCCAGATCCGAAGTACCGAAGGAAAGTATATTGTCACTTGTGAAGTTCAGCCCCAGTTAGCAAATGGGATAAGAAGTCTTTTTCTAGTAATCTGTATCGGCGACATGAAAAAAAAATAGTGCTCCAGTCTTTCCATTTCTAAGCAAAAATTGCAGACGGGTGATATCGCCAGACCAGCCCTGTATGAATATAAATTTAACGGAGGGACATGACTTCGTAATCTGGTTCTTACGACTTCCAATTCTCTGTTATTACACCGCTTTATTTTCCTTCTGGTCATGACGTTATTGGTTCCATGGCGTCTGCGCGAAGCGAAAATTTTCTGTATCTTGTTGCAGTTATATTGGCCACTACAGGAAGGACTGGAAGTACTGGACCATTAAATGGCGCTCGTGCTAGTGAGTAAGCCATTCCATATAATTCTAGTCCACAATGGCCAGGTACACAAAATAATTTTAGGATCTTCAGCTGTGGAGGGACTAGCGTAAAGAACGTCTTTAAGACAGTTTAATTAGATGAGGCTGTAAGGGACGTACACACTGACAAGGAGTCAGTAATTATTATTGCGTTATCGGCGTTGAAAGGTAGCTTCCGCAGCGCTAGAATAATTGCCAAGAGTTCTGCTTCAAAAACGGGGGTGGTTCCGGTAATCTTAACGAAAAATATCATCCAAGTAAATGGGAGTATATGCCTACGCATGTCTTTTCGTCCATCACTGAAACATATGCGGCTACTATTTTTTTTTTTTCGCGCGTGCAAGATAATCTTACAGTCGACTATTTAAGACCTTGTATGATTGGAATGTGGGCTTAGGGGGAAAAATTTCATCTTATTCTATATTTAGATTCTGATTTGAAAAAAAAATTGCTCCAGGCACCTCTCGAATTTTCACGTTTATCGTGTCGAGTTCTTTTTGACCAAAAGTTATCTGAGGTGTGCGACACCGTGACCAATGGGGAAGAAAAAAAGAGTCTGGGTCATTTATAAAAGCATATTCAGATCGTCTTAGCGGGTAACTATAAAATTTTAAGAATGTCTGAACCGTCAGGATACAGAAACGACAAAGCAATGTTGGCAAGCGCGCTTCCTGATACATAACGTTGTTAGATACAAACTTAGGGAGCCCTAGACGCCAATCGCAAGACTTCTCGTTCCAGGATAACCAGAGGCTTAAGTTTGTAGGCTGGGCCACCGGAGAACAATACGCACCCGAATTCTAATATTGGTCGCATGTACATTTTATATACCATTACCAGTGTATTGCTATGTAATCCATAACTTCTGTGGCTCAATCTGCGCAGAATGTCTAATGCACGTTGTGCCTTATATGCAATACTCTCTTTGTGTAGAGTCTAGATTAGTTTTTGGTTATAAATTATTTCCAAATATTTCAGTGAGAACTTGTGGAATGGGCTCTTGTTTATAACATATCGCAATGGAGATGGGATCCGCTAACGGGCATATTAACCCTGCGCATTTATTTACATTTCAGGTCATGCATATTGTCTCCAGCCATATCTCCAAAATATTCACATATCTCTGTAGGTTTTGATATAAAGAACATATATCCCTATCTGCCGCGAAAAATGCAATATCTGCATAAACATACACTTTGAGATCCTGGTAAGTCGGGATTGAGCTCACTAATATATTAAATAATACCGGTGACAAGACGGCGGCCTGCGGAACTCCACGAATTTGTTTGAACTTTGACGATGCGTAGCCATCCTGAAAACAATAAAATTTTCTTGCCCTCAGAAATTCTCTCAACCACGCAATTATATATTTTGGGAAATTGTGGCTCGGTAAGATGTCCCATAAAAGTGAATGTTCCCCACTGTCATATGCTTTGGCTATGTCTAGTGTCACTAGAGCAGCATGTTGCTTCTTTTGCGAGATAGTTTAATGCGACTTTCTAAGTCCGCGTGTGCACACCATATTGAATATTCCACTCTGAAGCAAATTTGATTTGGATTTAATAATAAATTTTCTGCCATCCAATTTGCAATTTTCTTATAGAGCCCCTCTCTATGATTTTTATCACATTAGAAGTAGGAGAAATGGGTCGTACGCTTTCGATGTCATAGCCGATTCCTTGTCTTTTCGTATCGGGATTATTCTAGCTAACTTCTAATCGTACGGAAACCGGAAGTATTTTAACGAATAATTTAAAGTGTTTAGAAGGTCACATGCTGATAATTTGAATAATATTTTTATTATGGCCACTGTAATTCCATCCGGACCTGGAGTTGACGAGGGCAAATCTTGAATTACTTGAGCTCATTCTTCCAATGTAACTTTTAGTAAAATCCATCATTAACGTTGGTCTTTGCAGATCGTACCTTTTCGTTGATGTAAAGCGACACTCCAGGCGTTTAGCTATGATTTCTAAAGATTTCTTCATTTCATCTGACGACATGATCTCACACGCCATATTAGTTGGAGATGGCAGAACTTTACGTGATCTCATAAACCTAAACAGAGCATTTTTGTTCTTAGGTTTCGAAAGGTAATCATAGTGTTTCCTATAATAATCTTCTTTAGCTAAAGAAACTGTGCGTTTAAAACTTGCGGCGTAAAACTTGTAATCAGACCAATTTTTGGGGCACTGGTACTACATCAGTTTTTTCCAAGCTGCCTGCCGTCGTCGGAAATCTCGTGCACAATCTTAATTCCACCACGGACTATGGTTTGTGCTTTTTGCTAATTCAGCAACATATTCTGCTTTTTTGTACGTTCTTTTGATCAACGCACTTAGTCTCGTGGCTTTTCCATAATCTTCCTTGTCCGATTGAATGACCAAAAAGATTCTAGATCTTGTTTAAATTTGTTGTAGTTAACGAATACTCGAGCCTGAGAGCATGACGGTATTATTCGGCAAGCAATCTCGAATATTATTGGCAAGTGATCGCTCTTGGTGGCACGCTCTAAGGCAGACCATGCTAAACTAGTTAGTGATGAACTCACAAAACTTAAATCCAAAGTTGAACGAGATCGATCACAAATATAAGTAGGCGTTCTAGAATTCAGACAACACAGGTTGTTATCTGCTGCCCACTCCCACAATCTTTTACCGCATCGAATGGTTCGGAAACCCCAACACGCATGATGTGGATTGAAATCACTGACTAGAATTTGATCTTTATAACCAGATGTTACTGCAGCGTGCAAACATCGAGTATCTATTACACCTGCGGGAAAGTATGCGTTGACTAATAAAAAAAAAATGCCCCCCACCTCCCCGAAGGGAATCGTGAGGAAATGCGAATGCATTTCGCGCGCGCTTCACTCCATTTATATATGGTGGTTGTGGTTCGAAGAAGGAAAAGGCGCCAAATTTCTGCAGCCTGGTCGGGAGCACGGCTCAGCGCCAGTTTTTTTTTGCTTTTTTTTTCAGTTTTTTTCTCTTCTTTTTTAATTTTTTAAAAATTTTTTTCTTAATTTTCCTTTTTTTTTCTTCTTTTTTTTCTTTTTTTATTTTTTAAAAAATTTTTTTTCACATATAGCTCCGCCGAGCTCCCGCGATGCGAGCGCCCTCACGCACCAGAGCACGCTCCTCCTCTCCACTCACTATAACACCTGCCGAGGCTACCGCGGAAAACGCCAACGCCGGATTCCTGACATAGCCCGACTAAGAAATGCATTCGCATTTAAAACTGGGGATGCGTAAAGCAAGCAGCGATGGAGCGGTGTTTCCTATTGGAACATACCAATCGCTGCTAATGTGCAATGAGAGACAGAAGACTCCGACTGGACACAGAGACTCGCAGTCCGCTTTTAGTTAAGGTGCACGCTGCGAATTTTTATTGTTCAACAACGCACAGGAGAAATCTCCCCACCGGCACCACCTTGGAGGTCAAGATCCATTGCCATATATGCGGGGTGGCCAGTGAACGGTTGTGCATCGCGAGCAGTCGGTTAGCAGACGTTGCTCGCTAGCAGACGCTAGTCTGCTAGCGAGCAGCAGACGCTAGCAGTCACAGGCAGCGTCTGCTAGCAAACTCGCTTAGCAGACGCTGCCTGTGTCGGCGTCGCGAGTCGAGAGAGGGAGAGGGGGGGCGCGTAGGAGAGTAGAGAGAGAGGGGGGCGCGCATGCGCAGTGGGAGTGTGGACGCTGCTGGCAGAAATGCCATAGAGGAGGGGGGAGCGTAGCAGGGGAGAGAGGAGGGGGAGGCGCATGCGCAGTGAGGGTGTGGTTGCCGCGGGGAGGGATGCCTAGAGGAGAGAGAGGGAGAGAGGAGGTTTTTTATTTTTTTGAAAGGGTTTGCGCATGCGCAGTAAGGGGTGGTCACGCCGCACACCACCACCACCGGATTAAGCTTCGCCATAAGATGCTTCCCATCTAACACCTGCCGGCGCGCACACCTCCTCAACCCTATCCTCCTCCTTCTCCTCCTCCGCGGACAACGCCGCACAACGCCAACGCCGCACAACGCCAACGCCGGATGCCTGACATAGCCCTGACTATGAAATGCATTCGCATTTAAAAGGCATGCAGTTTGGCAAAGTTATTTCTAAGGCAAGAAGTTCGCTTTCATGTTACAGATGGTTATATGCAATTTTTGCCTTGACACTTATTCTATTATTAATAAAAAAATGACAGACCTCCACCTTTCGATGGACGGTCTAGTCGAAAAGATCTGAATCAATTTAATCGAAAAGACTGTTGCATAGAAAGACAGGTTTCCTGTAGTGAATATCTGGAGTGAACTTCGATACCAAAAGTATCAAATAAGTTACTGCTCAGTGTATTGATCGGCAATTCCAGTGAAGAATTCTGGTGACCTATGGTTTTGCTAAAATAGCCTTGGTGACAGCCTTGTCTAGCATATGTTCTTTAAGAAAATCAGCTTTAGACAGGCTGTCCTTCTGGTACTCTTGGTCTTTGAATGGACTGGTGTACTTCGCTTTTTGCGCGAAGATGATCTTGAGTACTTTAGCGATCGGAGATCTGTCGCCATCTCATCGAAGTCCTGCACTTCATCCCTGATAACCTCGCTTTGAGACGGTCTGACTTCAGTGAATGCTGCTGCAGACTGTGCTCCCTGAGACGACATATGTGAGCAAGCCTCCTTTCAATTCCCAGAACTGTCACTAACGTGAGGCGATAGGCTGAAATTTTCTGCTGTGCCAAACATTTGGGCCACCTGGTTCATGAGTATTTGGGCCAATGAATCGCAAAGGTTCGTAGCGATGCGTTCCATTGCCTTTTCCACTGCCTTCTAGATCACTTCAACAGCGACGAAGGCGCTATTGAAGTTGCTGCGAACGACCGGCCTTGTTGAACGCTTGTGACACTCCTGTGTTTGTGTGTATGTTTCTGCTTCCCTCCCTCCCTCTCTCATTCCTATGTTCCTTACTTTTCGGTCTCCCTTACCCCTTCCCCAGTGCAGGGTAGCCAACGAGATATTTGTTTTCCGGTTAACCTCCCCTGCTTTTCCGCATCCCATCACTCTCTCTCTCTCTAGATCGCTTCCGCAATATGAGCGGTATATTACGAACTGTAGCACCAGCGTGACCTTGCGAGAAGCTACTGCTTCTCTCCGTGAAAACCCTCTTCCTTCTACCATCTCGAGAATTTGCAGTTCACGTGCCTTTTGCAGAACAACTTCAACTATCTGCAGCATGAGCTGCAATACATGGCAACACTTTTCTTCGTTACTCTGGCATTCACTAGAATTGCGACCTTCTCCACATACTCTACACCTGACAGCAGACCTGCAACTTTTTATGGTGTGCCCATAACGGCACCACTTTACGCATTGGAGCGGACGAGGGGGAAAGAGGTTGAACTCTGTAAATCAGAGGCCAAGCCTTAACTTCTGATGGCCGGACTAACCCTGCAAATGTCACTATGACAGACTCTGTTGGTATTTTGTTCTTATCAACCACCCGTCCATATGGATAGACTGAAATAAGACCTGCTGGCGAAAACAATTCTAGTACATCGGAAGGTGTCATGTTGGCGAAGACGCCACGGTCTAGACCTCGGGTGCATGCTAAATGTAGCGGTATGAACGCGCTCACCGGATGGGATGTGAACATCCAGAACTTTGGAAGATCTTGTACAGAGAACTGGTCTGCTCAAAAGCAGAGTACACTCCCTTTGCTGAACTGGTGCACCTCGGTTATGGACTGGAAATGGGCCGTCGCCGACCGTTATTCCGCCTGAATGGCTTTCGGGTTCTTCATTCGAATGATGCCATCATTGGTCGGGACTAGAGCTACCGGAACGGATGATATGCCTTTGCGCAAGAAAAGATCCACTGGCAACTCCTCGGATCAATGGAACCAGACCAGAGGAAAGCCCCTGGTCCAGGCGAAGAAAAGGGCATCCCTGTCTGGTCTGAACTGCACAAAAAACATTTATCAAACAACTATTGCATAAGAAACAATGAAACAAAGATTAAACCAAAATCAATTACTTAATCATTGGCCACAACCCCAGGAGCAAGCGAGCAAGACTAATCGAACGTCTGTGCGGTCGACTTCAAATGTCCCGCACTTATCGAACCTGCTTGCTTGCCGTTCTCCGGATTCTGCAGGCAAGTTCGTTCCCGTCTGGTAGCACGTTCAGTCACTTTGCTGAAGGCATAAACCCAAGATGCCCTAGCTGTGGGGCGGATAATTGCACACTCGCTCACATGTTCTGGCAGTGCCCGATGTTACGTAGCGCGAAGTTCCGCACAGAACAGGACTGGAAGAGGGCCCTTAAAAGCTCCGAGCTTTCAGTCCAGCTCTCGGCAGTCCAGGAGGCCTGCGAACGGGCGGAAGGCCATGGTCTTCCAGTACCGGCGTGGGCGCGGCCAGCAACTGTGGAGGACCCCCCTTCGGGGGGTGTCCGATCGCGGTTCTCCAGGACCAAATGAACTTTATTTTATGAAGAAGAAGATGCACCCCTATCCAACAGCATCGCCAACGCTGTGCTCGCTCGACTCGTGTTGCTGATCACTGATGTCCCGCTGGACTGTGCCTCACGCTGCGTCGTCGCTGATAAGCGTATAGTCGCTAAACCGCTAATAAACCTCTTCACAATTGGTGGATGGTGCTGTACTTCCCCGTTGCTACACCGTGGATCTGCGAAGCCGAATGCTTCCGCCCATCATGACCGACAACGCTAACCCACCGGCGGCGTCACCCCAGTCCGTCACCTGCACCGGCATTCCTCGGCTACGGGACCCAAAGATATTCAGCGGTGCAGATGAGACCGACGGAGAAGACTGGTTTCACCACTAAGAACTGGTGAGCGCACATAACAAGTGGAATGACCCCGACAAGCTAGGCCACGTAATATTTTATCTCACTAGCGTCGCCGAATTATGGTAAAACCACAAATAGGGCATCCCCCACTTGGTCCGCTTTCAAGACGTCGTTCTATGAAGTGTTCGGACGACCAGCGGTCCGAGAGCAGCTCGCAGAGCAGCCCTTGCGCGTCCGCGCACAGCAGACAGGCGAAAGCTTTAGCAGCTATATTGAGGACGTCGTCGACCTTTGCCGACGTATCAACGACTCCATGCCCGACGCTGACAAGATTCAGCACATCCTGAAAAAATGTTGACGAATGCGCATTCCACATGCTCGTGGCTCGGAATCCGCGCGCAGTTTCAGAAGTTGTCAGCTTGTGCCAGAGCTACGACGAGTTGAAGAAGCAACGTGGTCTGACTCGACAACCTCAGCGGAGCGGCGAGTAGCCGTCCAGTCTTGACACCATGCATGACGATTCCACGTTGCTTCAGCAGGTCTGAGACTTCGTTCGTGAGAAAGTTGCTCGCCAACTTTCTATACTTCCCTTCACTCACAAGTCCACGTACCGTCTGCCCACCACGCTCCACACTGTCATTTCCGAGGAGGTCGCCCACGCGCTGTTCCCCTTACGCACCACGAGCCGTCTTCAGGCACACCGGTCAACTATGCGCCTGCAGTCTAGCCTGTGGCCGCTCCTTTCACTTACCCGCAACCCATGCAGCCTGTGGCTGCGCCCCTCACGCATGCGTAGGCAGTGCGTAGCCTTCCGCAGCCAGCGTACACCACGCACTAACAGCCTGCGCAACGATCCGTTTATACTGCATCTTGGGCAGCCCTACCAGTCAACCATCCTTGGAGGACGCCTGATAACCGTCCCATTTGTTATGCCTGCTGCACTCCCTGAAACGTCGCCCGCCATTGCCGCCCTCGCCCCCAAACATTCAGCGTTGGTGTCCGGTGGTCGCAATACCTGCAGCCAGCCCTTCCCTCCATACGTTCTTGGCCCGTCACCGCGCTATACCCCTAATAACCAGGCTGACTTCCAGCCGCAGCACTCGCCATCTCCACGTCGGCGATCACCCTCCCCCATGCGTCGCCGGCCCGGAGCCTCCAACAAGGAAAACTGAGCGCCGCAGTTCCAGAGGCAAGAACTGCGCCGTCTTCGAACTGCCCAAGCCCTCGCTATAGACGAACGCCTTGGCTTCATCCTTTCTGCCTGGACCTGACAAGACACTCTTGTCATCTACTAACCCCCCTTCTCGCTATCTTCTCTCTTTCTTTCTATCATCTTTACTTCCCCCTTCCCCATCCCTAAAGGCGCTTGAGCCGTGCCCCCACGACGGGAGGCAGAAAATAGCGTCCTTTTATTTTCTTCTGTGGCCTCCGAGATTAGCGGCTGCGCGCCGCCGGCGAATCTCGGAGGCCATGTTTTCTTCTTTCTCAAACCTCTCTCGAAATCTCCTGCTAACGTGGTCGCAATAACGGTTGAAGGTGTTTGTATTTTTACGCTTGTAGATACTGGCGCAGCCGTTTCTGTTATAGCCGCTAATCTCTGCCGTTCACTACGTAAGGTGACGACGCCACTTTCCGGACTGTCACCCCACATCGCAAGCGCGCAGCAAGTGAGGCCTCTCGTAGCCTGCACTGCAAGAGTGGTTATAGCAGGCCATCTGTACATCATTGAGTTTATTGTCCTTTCTGCCTCTTCGCATGACGTCATCCTCGGGTGGGACTTTCTATCCCGCCATAATGCCATCATCGACTGCACACGGGGCGAAGTTGAGTTTTCACCGTTTTGTGACGCCCCATTACATGACGCTCTTCATAAGCCGTTTACGCTGATCGTTCCGGAGGAAACCGACGTTCCGCCTGGTACTTTCGCACTTGGTCCCTGTCTCCTGCGACGCTCTCCCTGATGCTATAGTTTTTTTTCACGCCGTCCGATATCTTCACGAACCGTAAAGCTCTACCGCTACCTTTCGCAACGCTTGAGATCGTCGCCGACAGCAGCAATATATTCGTGTTTGATCCACTCTCCGCGCAAGTCACGTTGCTCGCAGGCGAATGTCTCGGCCGCGTGGAAGACCTCGACTCATCATCTTTGGTTGACGTCCCGGACGACTACTGCGACCAACCGCATGCCCTTTCAGCCCTCGAGGAGTCGTCAACTGACATATTTTCTAGCGCCATCTCAGATACCTTCACCCCAGCCGAACACGCCGACCTTCTTTTTCCTCTGCACTAATTTCGCAATTCTTTTCGATGAGTCGCAACCTGAACTAGGCCGCACATCGCAAGTGCAGCATTATATTCACACAGGTGTACATCAGCCTACGCGTCAAAGACCATACCGCGTCTCCGCTGAAGAGTGCCGCGTCATTAACGACCAAGTCAAAGACATGCATGCTTCGTAGGGGTGTTATTCGACCATCTCACAGTCCCTGGGCATCTCCTGTCGTCCTCGTTCGTAAGAAAAACGGATCCATCCGCTTTTGCGTAGACTACCGTCGTTTGGATAAGATAACGCGCAAGGACGTCTATCCTTTGCCGCGCATTGATGACGCCCCTGACACTCATCAAAGAGCAAAAATCTCGTCGCTTGACTTGAGGTCTGGCTACTGGCAAGTCCCAATGGCTGAAGCCGATCACCCGACAACAGCATTTGTCACACCTGATGGTCTATATAAATTTAACGTCATGCCCTTCGGGCTTTGTAACGAGCCCACCACGTTTGAACGGCTTATGGGCAACACGCTACGTGGCCTAAAATGGTCTATGTGTCTTTGTTATCTCGACGATGTCGTGCTTTTTTCGACCGATTTTCCCACACACCTACTTCGCCTTCGGCACGTTTAGACTTGTGTAACCAACGCTGGCCTTCAACTGAACCTCAAGAAATGCCGCTTCGCTGCACGGGAGCTGATCATTTTAGGCCACATCGTGTCGAAGCACGGCATCTTACCGGACCCTGCAAAACTTCGTGCAGTCGCGGAATTTCCCAAGCCGACGACCATGAAGGAACGTCGCAGTTTTGTAGACCTATTTTCCTATTTCCGGCGCTTTGTTCGCAATTTTGCATCCATCATATCACCAATGACCCAGCTTCTTCGCGGCGACGTGGACCTCTCCACCTGGTCCCCTGCATGTGACATCGCTTTCGCAAACGCTGCGCCGCCTTCTCACTTTCGCACCTATTCTTCGGCAGTTCGATCGGACAGCTCCTACTGAAGTACACAAAGACGCCAGTGGCGTAGGGCTCGGCGCTGTCCTCAAAGAAATCCGGGCTACTCAGAATACGTAGCCGCTTACGCAAGTCGCACTCTGACGAAAGCGGAAACTAATTACAGCGTGACGGAAAAAGAGTGCTTCGCTCTGGTGTGGGCGCTTGGAATCTTCCGGCCATACATATACGGCCACCCGTTCGATCTAGTAACCGATCACCACGCGCTTTGTTGGTTGGCCACGTTAAAAGACCCTTCTGGCTGCCTAGCGCGATGGGCACTCCACATCCAGGAGTACGATATTCGCGTCGTATACCGCTGTGGACGCAAGCACTCTGATGCAGACGCCCTGTCCCGTTCACCTTTACCTCCAGATCCGGCGTGCGGAACCATTAGCGTCCACCCCTTGTCATCTCTTGATCTCGACTCGATAGCCACCGAACAACGTCGTGACCCGTGGATCGCATCTCTTCTTGATCATCTATCTGGCACATCCGCGATTCCTGTATCTCGATCCATCCGACGTCAAGCTTTCCATTACACCATCCGCGACCAACTGCTTCACCGCCGCAACTACTCTGCTGATGGCCACCGGCGGCTTACTGGTCATTCCACGCAGTTTGCGATCACAGTACGCGCCTCTCTCCACGACGATCCGCAATGTGGCCACGCCGGAGTTTTCAAAACATACGAACGCCTCCGTCATCGGTATTACTGGCGCCGTATGTACAATTGCGTGTGGAAATTCGTGCAGTGCTGCCCTGGCTGCCAACGACGCAAATCACCATCTTTACAGGTGCATTGCAGCCGCTTCCATGCCCCGCGAAGCCGTTCGATCGCGTCAGCGTAGACCTCTACGGTCCCCTTCCGATGACACCGGATGTAGATCGCTGGATTATAGTTGCTGTCGACCACCTGACACGATACGCCGAAACTGTCTACATCACTTCATACTTCGACATGGCGCACCACCAGAAATCCTTAGTGACAGAGGACGTGCTTTTCTCTCAGAGGTCGTCGAAGCTCTGCTTTCGGGGTGTCACGTCATTCATGGGACAACCACAGCATACCACCCGCAGACTAATGGGCTCACGGAACGGTTTAACCACACACTGGGTGATATGCTCTCGATGTACGTGGCACCGGGCATTAGCAACTGGGGCCGTGTTCTCCCCTATGCAATATTCGCATACAACATCGAGATACAAACAACTACGGGATTTTCGCCTCTTCTTTCTACTCTACGGACGCGAGCCTTCCCATACTATCGACACTTTGCTTCCCTACCGTCCTGATTCCGAAGCTGCTCGACAAGCCGAAGAGTGCCGTGCCGCCAGCTCAGCCGCACGTTTACATCGCAAGAGAAGCAACGCCAGAAGGAAAGCCACAGCGCCTCGATTCCAGATCCTAGCTATGCCCCAGGGTCTCTTGTATGGCTATCTGTCCCATACAAAACTCCGGGACTTTCCCTCGAAGCTTGTTTCACGGTACGAGGGGCCTTACACCGTCTTAGACAAAACCTATCCGGTGAATTTTCTCATCAAGCCAGTTTCTTCATCGCATGACAAGCGCCGGCGTGGACGTGGCATCGCCCATGTTTCTCGTCTCAAGCCTTATCATGAGCCTCTGCCTCAAACATCTTAGGTCGCCAGGATGGCTATTTTCAGCGGGGGGCGTTTGTGAAGAAGAAGATGCGCCTCCATCCTGCAGCATCACAAAAGCTGGGCTCGCTCGGGACCTGTTGCTGATCACTGCTGTCCCGCTGGACTGTGCCTCACGCTGCGTAGTCACTGATAAGCGTATATTCGCGAAACCGCTAATAAACCTCTTCACAATTTCACCTTCACCTTGCCGTTCCAAGCTCTTCATCTTTCTCGTTCTCCTGCTAGGCAGCTGTTCCACTAGCGTTCACTTTGCGCAGTAACACCTTGTATAAGGTTGTGATTTAACTTTGTGCAAGGATGTATAAGGATGCTTTATTTCAGTAATGAGGGGGATGGCGTGGTATATTGGTTTTGGTTTCGAAACTTGTTTTCTTGCCCCCAAGGGGTGCACTTCCTGTTTATATATTGCATTGTCTTTATTAATCGTGGGTCCTTCTTTGGCCCTTCGCTCGACACCCGGTTGCGTCTCTCCTTCGTCTGCGTCGGGGCCGCCGTCCCGGCGTGCACCCGCTTCTTCGTCCCTAGGCGTGGCGTCCTAGGCGCCCACGTCTATAGAACACCTGCAATATATCCAGCATTAGAATAGCGTGAAAGCAAGAACATTATTCTTTTTATATGTAAGTTTGGTTACTAAAGCGATGCTTTTTTTTGGGTGGTGTCAGTGCTTTTTCTAGGGTAGCTATTTGTAGGGTGTTACGCTTTGAATAAAGAATTGGTTCACGTGGCAAGCGTATTCTTGCGTGGTTTTAAATTACAGCATTAGTGCACAATGGGATGTATCCGAAAAGCAATATGGGCGAATGGTGAAGAGGTGAACGATTTTTTTTTTCGTTTGTTTTTTTTTTTTTTTGAGGACTGTGGTGTGGTTTCTTGCTGAGCCAGTGCACTCGTTTCCACGTAATAGTGATACGCACTTCCACCACTTTGTATTACGCTAAGTGGTCTATTTTGTGAAGGTGATTTGTTCTTACGACAGACAATAAAGGGATGCAGTTGTGTATACAATCATGTGTGTTAATGAATGCAGGTGCTTTGCTTCATTGTCTCGGAAATCTACAGACATTTTATTTTAACATATCGGTATTTTGTGCTACCTGGCCAGGTCTTACATTATATTTTAACATATCGGTGTTTTGTGCTACCTGGCCAGATCTTGCGCAACGATTCCTAGGTCGCTATTTTTTGAGTCGATGTTATGTTTAACAAAGAACTGAAAACTAGATGGGTCGGTAGAACAACTTGTCGATTATAAAGTGCCGCCTATTACACTCTTTCAGTGCCAAAATACCAATGTTGTAGTGCAGTTTGGAGTCACTTTCGCATATAAATAGGGCCGACATTTCGCCACAGCTCTATGCTCTTGCTTTTAGAAAGTCTGCAAATTGAACTTACCATGTTTCGTTACAGCACTCCGCTGTTTCTTGTTCTTGTAGTCGCTTTCACAATGATGTAAGTATTGCTGCAAAAGCTTTTCCATGTTCATTCTGCTGCGAAGGAGCGAGTCTCATTTCTTTACTATGCTTTTAAATCTTTCTAGTTAGCCTGGTGAAATGTCTCTTAAAAAAGAATGCGTCTATAGTGTACAAATCTTTAATTTATATAACCGCTGGCTGATCTCACTATTGCTGCTATTCATGTCCGTGACCTACAGTTTCTGTAATAAACCATTTGGCTTAATTCAAAGCTAATTTGAATAAGTGAGTGTGATTAACCGTGAGTATGAACGCCAGTGGGTACCAGTGAGTACCAGTGGGTGTCAGTAGGAACGTGAGTACTCATGAGTGTGAGTAGCCGCGAGTATGAACGCGAGTGAGTACCAACGAGTGTGAGTAGGCGTGAGGATGGACAAGAGTGAGTGTCTACCAATAAGTGTGAGTAGGCGTGAGTATGAACACTACTGAGCGTATACCAA